>OX463233.1:80255033-80260033 GCA_949820135.1 Sylvilagus floridanus
GGTTAGGGTTAGGGTTAGAGCTAGGCCTAGCGTTAGTTTTAGGGCTAGGGTTAGGGTTAATGTGAGGTGTAGGTCTAGGGCTTTCGTTATGGTTAGCTTTAGGATTAGGGCTAGGGCTAGGGTTAGTTTTAGTGTTAGGGCAAGCCTGGGATTAGGGTTAAGGTTAGGGCTATTGTTGGGGTTAGGGTTAAGTCTAGTGCTAGGTTTAGGGTTAGTGTTAGGGTTAGGGCTAGGTCTAGGGTTAGGGTTTGGTTAGGGTTAGGTTTAGGTCTAGGTAAGGTTAGGGCTAGGTTTAGGCCTGGGCTAATGCTAGGTCTAGGGTTGGGGTTAGGACTAGGGCTAAGATTAGTGTTAGGGTTAAGTCTAGGGTGAGGATTAGGTTTAGCGTTCGGGCTTGGTTAGTTCTAGGTCTAGAGCTAGGGCTAGGGTTAGGTTTATAGTTAGGGCTAGGGCTATATTTATGGTTAGGTTTAGGATTAGGGCTAGGGCTAAGTCTACAGTTAGGGTTAGGGTTTCGGTTAGGGTAGGGCTATATTTATTGTTGGGGTTAGGTTTAGAGCTAGGTCTAAGTTTAGGGTTAGGGTAGGGTTAGGTTTTGGGCTAGGGCTAGCGTTAGGTTTAGGGTTATGTTTAGGGTTAGGGCTAGCGTTAGTTTTAGGGCTAGGGTTAGGGTACGGACTAGGGTTAGGTTTAGGGCTAGGGTTAGGGTTAGGGTCAGGGCTAGGACTGGGAATAGGGCTAGGGTTAGGTCTTGTATTAATTTTAGGGCTAAGGCTAGGGGAGGGTTAGGAGTACGGTTAAGGATAGTGTTTGGTTTAGGGCTAGGGCTATGGTTAGCGTTAGTGCTAGGGTTAGGATTAGGGCTAGTGTTAATGTTAGGGCTAGGGTAAGCTTTAGGGTTAGACTAGGGTCAGTGCTAGGTCTAGGGTTAGGGTTAGGCTTAGGGCTAGGTCTCGGATTAGGGTTAGGGCTAGTGCTAAGTCTAGGTTTAGGGTTAGGATTAGGGTTAGGGCTATGTCTCGGGTAAGGTTACTGTTAGAGCTAGGGCTAGGTTTAGGATTAGGGTTAGGCTTAGGTTGTGGGATATGGCTACCGTTAGGTCTAGGGCTAGGTTTAGGGTTAGGGTTAGGGCTAGAGCTAGGGCTAGGGTTAGGGTTAGGTTTAGGGCTAGGGCTAGAGTTAGGACTAGTTTTAGAGTTAGGGATAGGGTTAGGGCTAGGGCTAGGGTTAGTGTTAGGGTTCGGGCTAGGGCAAGGTCTATGGCTAGGGCTAGGTTTAGGGTTAGGGCTAGTTTTAGGGCTAGGGCTAGGGCTAGGTCTAGGGTTAGGTTTAAAGTTTGGCTAGGGCTAAATTTATGGTTAGGTTTAGGTTTAGTGCTTTGGCTTGGGCTAGGACTAGGGCTAAGTCTACGGTTAGGATTAGGGTTTGGGTTAGGGCTAGGGCTATAGTCAGGGTTAGGTTTATTGTTAGTGCTAGGGCTAGGGCTAGGACTAGGGCTAAGTCTACGGTTACGGTTAGGGTTTGGGTTAGGGCTAGGGCTATAGTCATGGTTAGGTTTAGGGTTATGGTTGGGGTTGGGGTTTGGTTCAGGGTTGGTTTGAGGTTGGGTTTAGGGTTAGGGTTAGGTCTCGGATAGGGTTAGGGTTAGGGCTAGCGTTAGGGTTATGTTTAGAGTTACGGGTAGGGCTAGGGTTAGGGTTAGGGTTAGGGCTAGGGCTATTGCTAGGGCTAGGGTTAGGGTAATGGTTAGGTCTAGGGCTAAGGTTAGGTTTAGGGCTAGGGCTAGGTTAATGGTTAGGTTTAGGGTTTAGGTAGGGTTAGGGCTAGGGTTAGGTCTAGGGCTAGGTCTAGGGCTAGGGCTAGGTCTAGGGTTAGGGTTAGGGCTAGGGCTAAGATTACGGTTAGGTTTAGGTCTAGGCTAGGATTAGGGTTAGTGTTAGGGCTAGTTTTAGTGCTAGGTCTAGGGCTAGGGCTAGGGCTAGGGTTAGCTTTAAGGTTTGGGCTAGGGCTAAATTTATCGTTAGGTTTAGGGTGAGGGCAAGGTCTTGGGCTAGGAGTAGGGCTAAGTCTACAGTTAGGGTTAGGGTTTGGGTTAGGGCTAGGGCTATAGTTAGGGTTAGGGTTAGGCTTAGGTTTGGGGTTAGGGTTGGGATTGGGATAGGTTCGGAGTTGGGTTTGGGGTTGGGTTTAGGGTTAGTGTTAGGGCTAGGATTAGGGTTAGGGCTATTGCTATAGTTAGGGTTAGGGTTATGGTTAGGGTTGGGGTTAGGGTTGGGTTCAGGGTTGGGTTTGGGTTTGGGGTTAGGTTTAGAGTTAGCATTAGGGTTATGGTTAGGGTTACGGCTAGGGCTAGGGCTAGGGCTAGGGTTAGGGTTAGGGTTAGGTTTAGGGTTAGGGCTAGGGTTAGGGTTAGGGTTAGGGCTAGGGTTAGGGTTAGGGTTAGGGCTAAAGCTAGCGCTAGGACTAGGGCTAAGGCTAGGGTTAGGGTTAGGGTTAGGGTTAGGGCTTGGGCTAGGGTTATGGTTAGGGCCAAGTCTAGGTTCAGGGTTAGGGTTAGGGTTAGGGATAGGGCAAGGTCTAGGGCTACGGCTAGGGCTAGGTCTATGGTTAGGGTTATGGTTAGGGTTAGGGTTAGGGGTTTGTCTAGGGCTAGGGTTAAGGTTAGGGTTAGGTTTAGGGCTAGGGGTAGGGCTAGGGCTAGGGTTAGGGAAAGGGTTAGGGTTAGAGTTAGGGCTAGGGCTAGGGCTAGGGCTAGGGTTAGGGTTAGGGCTAGGACTAGGGCTAGGGCTAGGGTTAGGTTTAGGGCTAGGGCTAGGGCTAGCGTTAGGGTTAGGGTTAGGGTTAGGGCTAGGGCTAGGGCTAGGGCTAGGGCTAGGTTTGTGTTTAGGGTTAGGGCTAGGGCTAGGGCTAGGGCTAGGGATAGGGCTAGGGTTAGGTCTAAGGCTAGCGCTAGGGCTAGTGCTAGGGCTAGGGCTAGGGTTAGGGCTAGTGCTAGGGCTAGGGCTAGAGTTAAGGTTAGGGTTAGGTCTAGGGCTAGGGCTAGGGCTAGGGCTAGGGCTAGGGTTAGGGTTAGGGTTAGGGCTAGTGCTAGGGTTAGGGCTAGGGCTAGGTCTAAGTCTAGGGCTAGGCCTAGGGCTAGGGCTAGGGTTAGGGTTAGGGTTAGGGTTAGGGTTAGGGGTAGGTCTAGGGCCAGGGTTAGGTTTAGGGTTAGGTGTAGGGCTAGGGCTAGGGCTAGGCCTAGGGCTAGGTTTTTGGGTAGGGTTAGGGTTAGGGTTAGGGTTAGGTGTAGGTCTAGGGCCAGGTTTAGGGTCAGGGTTAGGTGTAGGGCTAGGGCTAGGCCTAGGGCTAGGGCTAGGTTTAGGGCTAGGGTTAGGGTTAGGGCTAGGACTAGGGCTAGGGCTAGGGCTAGGCCTAGGGCTAGGGTTAGGGTTAGGGTTAGGGTTAGGGTTAGGGGTAGGGCTAGGGCTAGGGCTAGGGTTAGGGTTAGGTTTAGGGTTAGTGCTAGGGCTAGGGCTAGTGTTAGTCCTAGGGCTAGGGCTAGGGTTAGGGCTAAGGCTAGGGCTAGGTCTAGGGTTAGGGTTAGGGCTAGGGCTAGGGCTGGGGCTAGGGCTAGGGCTAGGGTTAGGGTTAGGGTTAGGGATAGGGCTTGGGCTAGGGCTAGGGTTAGGGTTAGGGTTAGGGCTAGGGCTAGGGCTATGGCTAGGGCTAGGGCTAGGGTTAGGGTTAGGGTTAGGGTTAGGGTTAGGTCTAGGGTTAGGGTTAGGGCTAGGGCTAGGGCTAGGGCTAGGGCTAGGGCTAGGGCTAGGGTTAGGGTTAGGGTTAGGGATAGGGCTTGGGCTAGGGCTAGGGTTAGGGTTAGGGTTAGGGCTAGGGCTAGGGCTAGGGCTAGGGCTAGGGTTAGGGTTAGGTTTAGGTCTAGGTCTAGGGCTAGGGCTAGGGTTAGGGTTAGGGTTAAGGCTAGGGCTAGGGTTAGGGCTAGGGCTAGGGCTAGGGCTACACCTAGGGCTAGAGTTAGGGTTAGGGTTAGGGTTATGGTTAGGGTTAGAGCTAGGGCTAGGGTTATGGTTAGGGCTAGGCCTAGGTTTAGGGTTAGGGTTAGGGTTAGGGCTAGGGCCAGGTCTAGGGCTAGGGCTAGGGCTAGGGCTAGGTCTATGTGTAGGGTTAGGGTTAGGGTTAGAGTTAGGGGTAGGTCTAGGGCTAGGGTTAAGTTTAGGGTTAGTTTTAGGGCTAGGGCTAGGGCTAGGGCTAGGGTTAGTTTTAGAGTTAGGGCTAGGTATAGGCCTAGGGCTAGGTTTAGGGTTATGGTTAGGGCTAGGGTTATGGTAAGGGTTGGGTTAGGGCTAGGGCTAGGTTTAGGATTAGTGTTAGGGTTAGGGCTAGGGCTAGGTTTAGGATTAGTTTTAGGTTTAGGGCTAGGGTTTGGTCTAGGGTTAGGGCATGTCTAGGGGTAGGGTTAGGGTTAGGGCTAGGGCTAGGGCTAGGGCTCGGATTAGGGTTAGTTTTAGGGCTAGGGCTATGATTAGGGTTAGTGTTAGTGTTAGGGATAGCGTTAGGGTGAGGTCTAGGGCAAGGGCTAGGTCTAGGGCTATTGTTAGGGGCACGGTTAGGGCTAGGGATAGTGTTATGGTTAGGGTTAGGGTTAGGACTAGGCCCAGGGCTAGGGCTACGTCTAGGGATAGGTTTAGGTTTTGGGTTAGGGCTATAGTTAGGGTTAGGGTTAGGATTAGAGTTAAGGCTAGGGTTAGGGTTAGGGTTAGGTTTGGGCTAGGGCTAGCATTAGGTTTAGTGCTAGCATTAGGGTACGGGCTAGGGTTAGAATACGGGTTAGGGTTACGTTTTCGGTTAGCGTTATGTTTAGGGTTAGGGTTAGTGCTAGGGTTAGGGTTAGGGCTAGGGCTAGGGCTAGGGTTAGGGTTTGTGATAGGGCTAGGGCTCGGGTTAGGTTAAGTGCTAGGGTTAGGGTTAGGATTAGGGCTAGGTTTAGGGTTAGGGCTCGGGCT
>OX463233.1:80270033-80280033 GCA_949820135.1 Sylvilagus floridanus
GTGTAGGGCTACGGCTAGGGCTAGGTCTATGGTTAGGGTTATGGTTAGGGTTAGGGTTAGGGGTTTGTCTAGGGCTAGGGTTAGGGTTAGGGTTAGGTTTAGGGCTAGGGGTAGGGCTAGGGCTAGGGTTAGGGAAAGGGTTAGGGTTAGAGTTAGGGCTAGGGCTAGGGCTAGGGCTAGGGTTAGGGTTAGGGCTAGGACTAGGGCTAGGGCTAGGGTTAGGTTTAGGGCTAGGGCTAGGGCTAGCGTTAGGGTTAGGGTTAGGGTTAGGGCTAGGGCTAGGGCTAGGGCTAGGTTTGTGTTTAGGGTTAGGGCTAGGGCTAGGGCTAGGGCTAGTGCTAGGGATAGGGCTAGGGTTAGGTCTAAGGCTAGCGCTAGGGCTAGTGCTAGGGCTAGGGCTAGGGTTAGGGCTAGGGCTAGCGCTAGAGTTAAGGTTAGGGTTAGGTCTAGGGCTAGGGCTAGGGCTAGGGCTAGGGCTAGGGTTAGGGTTAGGGTTAGGGCTAGGGCTAGGGTTAGGGCTAGGGCTAGGGCTAAGTCTAGGGCTAGGCCTAGGGCTAGGGCTAGGGTTAGGGTTAGGGTTAGGGTAAGGGTTAGGGTTAGGGGTAGGTCTAGGGCCAGGGTTAGGTTTAGGGTTAGGTGTAGGGCTAGGGCTAGGGCTAGGCCTAGGGCTAGGTTTAGGGCTAGGGTTAGGGTTAGGGTTAGGGTTAGGTGTAGGTCTAGGGCCAGGTTTAGGGTCAGGGTTAGGTGTTGGGCTAGGGCTAGGCCTAGGGCTAGGGCTAGGTTTAGGGCTAGGGTTAGGGTTAGGGCTAGGACTAGGGCTAGGGCTAGGGCTAGGCCTAGATCTAGGGTTAGGGTTAGGGCTAGGGCTAGGGCTAGGGCTAGGGTTAGGGTTAGGGTTAGGGCTAGGGCTATGGCTAGGGCTAGGGCTAGGGTAAGAGTTAGGGTTAGGGCTAGGGCTAGGGCTTGGTTTAGGGTTAGGGTTAGGGCTAGGGTTAGGGCTAAGGCTAGCGCTAGGGCTAGGGCTAGGGCTAGGGTTAGGGTTAGGTTTAGGGTTTGGGCTACGGCTAGCGCAAGGGCTAGGGTTAGGGTTAGGGTTAGGGTTAGGGTTAGGGTTAGGGCTAGGGCTAGGGCTAGGGCTTGGGTTAGGGTTAGGGTTAGGGCTAGGGCTAGGGCTAGGTTTAGGGTTAGGGTTAGGGCTAGGGTTAAGTTTAGCGTTAGGGCTAAGGCTAGCGCTTGGGCTAGGGCTAGGGCTAGGGTTAGGTTTAGGTTTAGGGTTTGGGCTAGGGCTAGGGCTAGGGCTAGGGTTAGGGTTAGGGTTATGGATAGGGTTAGCGCTAGGGCTAGGGCTAGGGCTAGGGCTAGGTTTGGGTTTAGGATTAGGTCTAGGGCTAGGGCTAGGTGTAGAGCTAGGGCTAGGGCTAGGGTTAGGGCTAGGGCTAGGGCTTGGTTTAGGGTTAGGGTTAGGGCTAGGGTTAGGGCTAAGGCTAGCGCTAGGGCTAGGGCTAGGGCTAGGGTTAGGGTTAGGTTTAGGGTTTGGGCTACGGCTAGCGCAAGGGCTAGGGTTAGGGTTAGGGTTAGGTTTAGGGTTAGGTCTAGGGTTAGGGTTAGGGCTAGGGCTAGGGCTAGGGCTAGGGCTAGGGCTAGGGTTAGGGTTAGGGTTAGGGATAGGGCTTGGGCTAGGGCTAGGGTTAGGGTTAGGGTTAGGGCTAGGGCTATGGCTAGGGCTAGGGCTAGGGTTAGGGTTAGGTTTAGGTCTAGGTCTAGGGCTAGGGCTAGGGTTAGGGTTAGGGTTAGGGCTAGGGCTAGGGTTAGGGCTAGGGCTAGGGCTAGGGCTACACCTAGGGCTAGAGTTAGGGTTAGGGTTAGGGTTATGGTTAGGGTTAGAGCTAGGGCTAGGGTTATGGTTAGGGTTAGGCCTAGGTTTAGGGTTAGGGTTAGGGTTAGGGCTAGGGCCAGGTCTAGGGATAGGGCTAGGGCTAGGGCTAGGTCTATGGGTAGGGTTAGGGTTAGGGTTAGAGTTAGGGGTAGGTCTAGGGCTAGGGTTAAGTTTAGGGTTAGTTTTAGGGCTAGGGCTAGGGCTAGGGCTAGGGTTAGTTTTAGGGTTAGGGCTAGGTATAGGCCTAGGGCTAGGTTTAGGGTTATGGTTAGGGCTAGGGTTATGGTAAGGGTTGGGTTAGGGCTAGGGCTACGTTTAGGATTAGTGTTAGGGTTAGGGCTAGGGCTAGGTTTAGGATTAGTTTTAGGTTTAGGGCTAGGGTTTGGTCTAGGGTTAGGGCATGTCTAGGGGTAGGGTTAGGGTTAGGGCTAGGGCTAGGGCTAGGGCTAGGGCTCGGATTAGGGTTAGTTTTAGGGCTAGGGCTATGATTAGGGTTAGTGTTAGTGTTAGGGATAGAGTTAGGGTGAGGTCTAGGGCAAGGGCTAGGTCTAGGGCTATTGTTAGGGGCACGGTTAGGGCTAGGGATAGTGTTATGGTTAGGGTTAGGGTTAGGACTAGGCCCAGGGCTAGGGCTACGTCTTGGGATAGGTTTAGGTTTTGGGTTAGGGCTATAGTTAGGGTTAGGGTTAGGATTAGAGTTAAGGCTAGGGTTAGGGTTAGGGTTAGGTTTGGGCTAGGGCTAGCATTAGGTTTAGTGCTAGCATTAGGGTACGGGCTTGGGTTAGAATACGGGTTAGGGTTACGTTTTCGGTTAGCGTTATGTTTAGGGTTAGGGTTAGTGCTAGGGTTAGGGTTAGGGCTAGGGCTAGGGCTAGGGTTAGGGTTTGTGATAGGGCTAGGGCTCGGGTTAGGTTAAGTGCTAGGGTTAGGGTTAGGATTAGGGCTAGGTTTAGGGTTAGGGCTCGGGCTAGGTTTGGTTTAGCGTTAGGGTTTGGGTTAAGGCTAGGGCCATATTTAGGGTTAGGGTTAGTGTTAGAGCTAGGGCTAGGGTTAATTTTAGGGCTAGGGTTAGGGTGAGGTCTAGGGCTAGGGCTTTGGTTACGGTTAGCATTAGGATAGGTGCTATCGCTAGGGTTAGGTTTAGTGCTAGCCTTAGGGTACGGGCTAGGTTTCGGGTACGGGCTAGGGTTAGGGTTTTGGTTAGGTTTAGGGTTAGTGCTAGGGTTAGGGTTAGGGCTAGGGCTAGTTTAGGGGTAGGGTTGGGGTTAGAGCTAGAGCTTTGTTTAGGTTAAGTGATAGGGTTAGTGTTAGGGTTAGGGCTAGGGTTAGGGTTAAGGCTATGGCTAGGTCTAGGATTAGAGTTAGGGTTTGGGTTAGGGCTACGGCTATAGTTAGGGTTAGGGTTAGGGTTAGAGCTAGGCCTAGCGTTAGTTTTAGGGCTAGGGTTAGGGTTAATGTGAGGTGTAGGTCTAGGGCTTTCGTTATGGTTAGCTTTAGGATTAGGGCTAGGGCTAGGGTTAGTTTTAGTGTTAGGGCAAGCCTGGGATTAGGGTTAAGGTTAGGGCTATTGTTGGGGTTAGGGTTAAGTCTAGTGCTAGGTTTAGGGTTAGTGTTAGGGTTAGGGCTAGGTCTAGGGTTAGGGTTTGGTTAGGGTTAGGTTTAGGTCTAGGTAAGGTTAGGGCTAGGTTTAGGCCTGGGCTAATGCTAGGTCTAGGGTTGGGGTTAGGACTAGGGCTAAGATTAGTGTTAGGGTTAAGTCTAGGGTGAGGATTAGGTTTAGCGTTCGGGCTTGGTTAGTTCTAGGTCTAGAGCTAGGGCTAGGGTTAGGTTTATAGTTAGGGCTAGGGCTATATTTATGGTTAGGTTTAGGATTAGGGCTAGGGCTAAGTCTACAGTTAGGGTTAGGGTTTCGGTTAGGGTAGGGCTATATTTATTGTTGGGGTTAGGTTTAGAGCTAGGTCTAAGTTTAGGGTTAGGGTAGGGTTAGGTTTTGGGCTAGGGCTAGCGTTAGGTTTAGGGTTATGTTTAGGGTTAGGGCTAGCGTTAGTTTTAGGGCTAGGGTTAGGGTACGGACTAGGGTTAGGTTTAGGGCTAGGGTTAGGGTTAGGGTCAGGGCTAGGACTGGGAATAGGGCTAGGGTTAGGTCTTGTATTAATTTTAGGGCTAAGGCTAGGGGAGGGTTAGGAGTACGGTTAAGGATAGTGTTTGGTTTAGGGCTAGGGCTATGGTTAGCGTTAGTGCTAGGGTTAGGATTAGGGCTAGTGTTAATGTTAGGGCTAGGGTAAGCTTTAGGGTTAGACTAGGGTCAGTGCTAGGTCTAGGGTTAGGGTTAGGCTTAGGGCTAGGTCTCGGATTAGGGTTAGGGCTAGTGCTAAGTCTAGGTTTAGGGTTAGGATTAGGGTTAGGGCTATGTCTCGGGTAAGGTTACTGTTAGAGCTAGGGCTAGGTTTAGGATTAGGGTTAGGCTTAGGTTGTGGGATATGGCTACCGTTAGGTCTAGGGCTAGGTTTAGGGTTAGGGTTAGGGCTAGAGCTAGGGCTAGGGTTAGGGTTAGGTTTAGGGCTAGGGCTAGAGTTAGGACTAGTTTTAGAGTTAGGGATAGGGTTAGGGCTAGGGCTAGGGTTAGTGTTAGGGTTCGGGCTAGGGCAAGGTCTATGGCTAGGGCTAGGTTTAGGGTTAGGGCTAGTTTTAGGGCTAGGGCTAGGGCTAGGTCTAGGGTTAGGTTTAAAGTTTGGCTAGGGCTAAATTTATGGTTAGGTTTAGGTTTAGTGCTTTGGCTTGGGCTAGGACTAGGGCTAAGTCTACGGTTAGGATTAGGGTTTGGGTTAGGGCTAGGGCTATAGTCAGGGTTAGGTTTATTGTTAGTGCTAGGGCTAGGGCTAGGACTAGGGCTAAGTCTACGGTTACGGTTAGGGTTTGGGTTAGGGCTAGGGCTATAGTCATGGTTAGGTTTAGGGTTATGGTTGGGGTTGGGGTTTGGTTCAGGGTTGGTTTGAGGTTGGGTTTAGGGTTAGGGTTAGGTCTCGGATAGGGTTAGGGTTAGGGCTAGCGTTAGGGTTATGTTTAGAGTTACGGGTAGGGCTAGGGTTAGGGTTAGGGTTAGGGCTAGGGCTATTGCTAGGGCTAGGGTTAGGGTAATGGTTAGGTCTAGGGCTAAGGTTAGGTTTAGGGCTAGGGCTAGGTTAATGGTTAGGTTTAGGGTTTAGGTAGGGTTAGGGCTAGGGTTAGGTCTAGGGCTAGGTCTAGGGCTAGGGCTAGGTCTAGGGTTAGGGTTAGGGCTAGGGCTAAGATTACGGTTAGGTTTAGGTCTAGGCTAGGATTAGGGTTAGTGTTAGGGCTAGTTTTAGTGCTAGGTCTAGGGCTAGGGCTAGGGCTAGGGTTAGCTTTAAGGTTTGGGCTAGGGCTAAATTTATCGTTAGGTTTAGGGTGAGGGCAAGGTCTTGGGCTAGGAGTAGGGCTAAGTCTACAGTTAGGGTTAGGGTTTGGGTTAGGGCTAGGGCTATAGTTAGGGTTAGGGTTAGGCTTAGGTTTGGGGTTAGGGTTGGGATTGGGATAGGTTCGGAGTTGGGTTTGGGGTTGGGTTTAGGGTTAGTGTTAGGGCTAGGATTAGGGTTAGGGCTATTGCTATAGTTAGGGTTAGGGTTATGGTTAGGGTTGGGGTTAGGGTTGGGTTCAGGGTTGGGTTTGGGTTTGGGGTTAGGTTTAGAGTTAGCATTAGGGTTATGGTTAGGGTTACGGCTAGGGCTAGGGCTAGGGCTAGGGTTAGGGTTAGGGTTAGGTTTAGGGTTAGGGCTAGGGTTAGGGTTAGGGTTAGGGCTAGGGTTAGGGTTAGGGTTAGGGCTAAAGCTAGCGCTAGGACTAGGGCTAAGGCTAGGGTTAGGGTTAGGGTTAGGGTTAGGGCTTGGGCTAGGGTTATGGTTAGGGCCAAGTCTAGGTTCAGGGTTAGGGTTAGGGTTAGGGATAGGGCAAGGTCTAGGGCTACGGCTAGGGCTAGGTCTATGGTTAGGGTTATGGTTAGGGTTAGGGTTAGGGGTTTGTCTAGGGCTAGGGTTAAGGTTAGGGTTAGGTTTAGGGCTAGGGGTAGGGCTAGGGCTAGGGTTAGGGAAAGGGTTAGGGTTAGAGTTAGGGCTAGGGCTAGGGCTAGGGCTAGGGTTAGGGTTAGGGCTAGGACTAGGGCTAGGGCTAGGGTTAGGTTTAGGGCTAGGGCTAGGGCTAGCGTTAGGGTTAGGGTTAGGGTTAGGGCTAGGGCTAGGGCTAGGGCTAGGGCTAGGTTTGTGTTTAGGGTTAGGGCTAGGGCTAGGGCTAGGGCTAGGGATAGGGCTAGGGTTAGGTCTAAGGCTAGCGCTAGGGCTAGTGCTAGGGCTAGGGCTAGGGTTAGGGCTAGTGCTAGGGCTAGGGCTAGAGTTAAGGTTAGGGTTAGGTCTAGGGCTAGGGCTAGGGCTAGGGCTAGGGCTAGGGTTAGGGTTAGGGTTAGGGCTAGTGCTAGGGTTAGGGCTAGGGCTAGGTCTAAGTCTAGGGCTAGGCCTAGGGCTAGGGCTAGGGTTAGGGTTAGGGTTAGGGTTAGGGTTAGGGGTAGGTCTAGGGCCAGGGTTAGGTTTAGGGTTAGGTGTAGGGCTAGGGCTAGGGCTAGGCCTAGGGCTAGGTTTTTGGGTAGGGTTAGGGTTAGGGTTAGGGTTAGGTGTAGGTCTAGGGCCAGGTTTAGGGTCAGGGTTAGGTGTAGGGCTAGGGCTAGGCCTAGGGCTAGGGCTAGGTTTAGGGCTAGGGTTAGGGTTAGGGCTAGGACTAGGGCTAGGGCTAGGGCTAGGCCTAGGGCTAGGGTTAGGGTTAGGGTTAGGGTTAGGGTTAGGGGTAGGGCTAGGGCTAGGGCTAGGGTTAGGGTTAGGTTTAGGGTTAGTGCTAGGGCTAGGGCTAGTGTTAGTCCTAGGGCTAGGGCTAGGGTTAGGGCTAAGGCTAGGGCTAGGTCTAGGGTTAGGGTTAGGGCTAGGGCTAGGGCTGGGGCTAGGGCTAGGGCTAGGGTTAGGGTTAGGGTTAGGGATAGGGCTTGGGCTAGGGCTAGGGTTAGGGTTAGGGTTAGGGCTAGGGCTAGGGCTATGGCTAGGGCTAGGGCTAGGGTTAGGGTTAGGGTTAGGGTTAGGGTTAGGTCTAGGGTTAGGGTTAGGGCTAGGGCTAGGGCTAGGGCTAGGGCTAGGGCTAGGGCTAGGGTTAGGGTTAGGGTTAGGGATAGGGCTTGGGCTAGGGCTAGGGTTAGGGTTAGGGTTAGGGCTAGGGCTAGGGCTAGGGCTAGGGCTAGGGTTAGGGTTAGGTTTAGGTCTAGGTCTAGGGCTAGGGCTAGGGTTAGGGTTAGGGTTAAGGCTAGGGCTAGGGTTAGGGCTAGGGCTAGGGCTAGGGCTACACCTAGGGCTAGAGTTAGGGTTAGGGTTAGGGTTATGGTTAGGGTTAGAGCTAGGGCTAGGGTTATGGTTAGGGCTAGGCCTAGGTTTAGGGTTAGGGTTAGGGTTAGGGCTAGGGCCAGGTCTAGGGCTAGGGCTAGGGCTAGGGCTAGGTCTATGTGTAGGGTTAGGGTTAGGGTTAGAGTTAGGGGTAGGTCTAGGGCTAGGGTTAAGTTTAGGGTTAGTTTTAGGGCTAGGGCTAGGGCTAGGGCTAGGGTTAGTTTTAGAGTTAGGGCTAGGTATAGGCCTAGGGCTAGGTTTAGGGTTATGGTTAGGGCTAGGGTTATGGTAAGGGTTGGGTTAGGGCTAGGGCTAGGTTTAGGATTAGTGTTAGGGTTAGGGCTAGGGCTAGGTTTAGGATTAGTTTTAGGTTTAGGGCTAGGGTTTGGTCTAGGGTTAGGGCATGTCTAGGGGTAGGGTTAGGGTTAGGGCTAGGGCTAGGGCTAGGGCTCGGATTAGGGTTAGTTTTAGGGCTAGGGCTATGATTAGGGTTAGTGTTAGTGTTAGGGATAGCGTTAGGGTGAGGTCTAGGGCAAGGGCTAGGTCTAGGGCTATTGTTAGGGGCACGGTTAGGGCTAGGGATAGTGTTATGGTTAGGGTTAGGGTTAGGACTAGGCCCAGGGCTAGGGCTACGTCTAGGGATAGGTTTAGGTTTTGGGTTAGGGCTATAGTTAGGGTTAGGGTTAGGATTAGAGTTAAGGCTAGGGTTAGGGTTAGGGTTAGGTTTGGGCTAGGGCTAGCATTAGGTTTAGTGCTAGCATTAGGGTACGGGCTAGGGTTAGAATACGGGTTAGGGTTACGTTTTCGGTTAGCGTTATGTTTAGGGTTAGGGTTAGTGCTAGGGTTAGGGTTAGGGCTAGGGCTAGGGCTAGGGTTAGGGTTTGTGATAGGGCTAGGGCTCGGGTTAGGTTAAGTGCTAGGGTTAGGGTTAGGATTAGGGCTAGGTTTAGGGTTAGGGCTCGGGCTAGGTTTGGTTTAGCGTTAGGGTTTGGGTTAAGGCTAGGGCCATATTTAGGGTTAGGGTTAGTGTTAGAGCTAGGGCTAGGGTTAATTTTAGGGCTAGGGTTAGGGTGAGGTCTAGGGCTAGGGCTTTGGTTACGGTTAGCATTAGGATAGGTGCTATCGCTAGGGTTAGGTTTAGTGCTAGCCTTAGGGTACGGGCTAGGTTTCGGGTACGGGCTAGGGTTAGGGTTTTGGTTAGGTTTAGGGTTAGTGCTAGGGTTAGGGTTAGGGCTAGGGCTAGTTTAGGGGTAGGGTTGGGGTTAGAGCTAGAGCTTTGTTTAGGTTAAGTGATAGGGTTAGTGTTAGGGTTAGGGCTAGGGTTAGGGTTAAGGCTATGGCTAGGTCTAGGATTAGAGTTAGGGTTTGGGTTAGGGCTACGGCTATAGTTAGGGTTAGGGTTAGGGTTAGAGCTAGGCCTAGCGTTAGTTTTAGGGCTAGGGTTAGGGTTAATGTGAGGTGTAGGTCTAGGGCTTTCGTTATGGTTAGCTTTAGGATTAGGGCTAGGGCTAGGGTTAGTTTTAGTGTTAGGGCAAGCCTGGGATTAGGGTTAAGGTTAGGGCTATTGTTGGGGTTAGGGTTAAGTCTAGTGCTAGGTTTAGGGTTAGTGTTAGGGTTAGGGCTAGGTCTAGGGTTAGGGTTTGGTTAGGGTTAGGTTTAGGTCTAGGTAAGGTTAGGGCTAGGTTTAGGCCTGGGCTAATGCTAGGTCTAGGGTTGGGGTTAGGACTAGGGCTAAGATTAGTGTTAGGGTTAAGTCTAGGGTGAGGATTAGGTTTAGCGTTCGGGCTTGGTTAGTTCTAGGTCTAGAGCTAGGGCTAGGGTTAGGTTTATAGTTAGGGCTAGGGCTATATTTATGGTTAGGTTTAGGATTAGGGCTAGGGCTAAGTCTACAGTTAGGGTTAGGGTTTCGGTTAGGGTAGGGCTATATTTATTGTTGGGGTTAGGTTTAGAGCTAGGTCTAAGTTTAGGGTTAGGGTAGGGTTAGGTTTTGGGCTAGGGCTAGCGTTAGGTTTAGGGTTATGTTTAGGGTTAGGGCTAGCGTTAGTTTTAGGGCTAGGGTTAGGGTACGGACTAGGGTTAGGTTTAGGGCTAGGGTTAGGGTTAGGGTCAGGGCTAGGACTGGGAATAGGGCTAGGGTTAGGTCTTGTATTAATTTTAGGGCTAAGGCTAGGGGAGGGTTAGGAGTACGGTTAAGGATAGTGTTTGGTTTAGGGCTAGGGCTATGGTTAGCGTTAGTGCTAGGGTTAGGATTAGGGCTAGTGTTAATGTTAGGGCTAGGGTAAGCTTTAGGGTTAGACTAGGGTCAGTGCTAGGTCTAGGGTTAGGGTTAGGCTTAGGGCTAGGTCTCGGATTAGGGTTAGGGCTAGTGCTAAGTCTAGGTTTAGGGTTAGGATTAGGGTTAGGGCTATGTCTCGGGTAAGGTTACTGTTAGAGCTAGGGCTAGGTTTAGGATTAGGGTTAGGCTTAGGTTGTGGGATATGGCTACCGTTAGGTCTAGGGCTAGGTTTAGGGTTAGGGTTAGGGCTAGAGCTAGGGCTAGGGTTAGGGTTAGGTTTAGGGCTAGGGCTAGAGTTAGGACTAGTTTTAGAGTTAGGGATAGGGTTAGGGCTAGGGCTAGGGTTAGTGTTAGGGTTCGGGCTAGGGCAAGGTCTATGGCTAGGGCTAGGTTTAGGGTTAGGGCTAGTTTTAGGGCTAG
>OX463233.1:80315033-80320033 GCA_949820135.1 Sylvilagus floridanus
GGCTAGGGCTAGGGTTAGGGCTAAGGCTAGGGCTAGGTCTAGGGTTAGGGTTAGGGCTAGGGCTATGGCTAGGGTTAGGGTTAGGGCTAGGGCTAGGGTTAGGTTCAGGGTTAGGGCTAGGGCTAGGGTTAGGGCTAGGGCTAGGGCTAGGGCTAGGGCTACACCTAGGGCTAGGGTTAGGGTTTTGGTTAGGGCTTGGGCTAGGGTTAAGGTTAGGGCCAAGTCTAGGTTCAGGGTTAGGGTTAGGGTTAGGGATAGGGCAAGGTCTAGGGCTACGGCTAGGGCTAGGTCTATGGTTAGGGTTAGGGTTAGTGTTAGGGTTAGGGGTAGGTCTAGGGCTAGGGTTAGGGTTAGGGTTAGGTTTAGGGCTAGGGGTAGGGCTAGGGCTAGGGTTAGGGTTAGGGTTAGGGTTAGAGTTAGGGCTAGGGCTAGGGCTAGGGCTAGGTTTAGGGTCAGGTCTAGGACTAGGGCTAGGGCTAGGGTTAGGTTTAGGGCTAGGGCTAGGGCTAGCGTTAGGGTTAGGGTTAGGGTTAGGGCTAGGGCTAGGGCTAGGGTTGGGTTTAGGGTTAGGCCTAGGGCTAGGGCTAGGGCTAGGGCTAGTGTAGGGCTAGGGCTAGGGTTAGGGCTAGGGCTAGGGCTAGGGTTAAGGTTAGGGTTAGGTCTAGGGGTAAGGCTAGGGCTAGGGCTAGGGCTAGGGCTAGGGTTAGGGTTAGGGCTAGGGCTAGGGTTAGGGCTAGGGCTAGGGCTAAGTCTAGGGCTAGGCCTAGGGCTAGGGCTAGGGTTAATGTTAGGGTTAGCGTTAGGGTTAGGGTTAGGGGTAGGTCTAGGACCAGGGTTAGGGTTAGGGTTAGGTGTATTGCTAGGGCTAGGGCTAGGCCTAGGGCTAGGTTTAGGGCTAGGGTTAGGGTTAGTGTTAGGGTTAGGGTTAGGGGTAGGTCTAGGGCCAGGTTTAGGGTCAGGGTTAGGTGTAGGGCTAGGGCTAGGCCTAGGGCTAGGGCTAGGTTTAGGGCTAGGGTTAGGGTTCGGGCTAGGGCTAGGGCTAGTGATAGGGCTAGGCCTAGGGTTAGGGTTAGGGTTAGGGTTAGGGTTAGGGTTAGGGCTAGGGCTAGGTCTAGGGCTAGGGCTAGGGTTAGGGTTAGGTTTAGGGTTAGTGCTAGGGCTAGCGATAGTGTTAGTCCTAGGGCTAGGGCTAGGGTTAGGGCTAAGGCTAGGGCTAGGTCTAGGGTTAGGGTTAGGGCTAGGGCTAGGGCTAGGGCTAGGGCTAGGGCTAGGGCTAGGGTTAGGGTTAGGGCTAGGGCTAGGGTTAGGGCTAGGGCTAGGGCTAGGGCTAGGGCTAGGGCTAGGTTTAGGGCAAGGGCTAGGGCTAGGGTTAGTGCTAGGGCTAGGGCTAGGGCTAGGCCTAGGGCTATGGTTAGGGTTAGGGTTAGGTTTAGGGCTAGGGGTAGGGCTAGGGCTTGGGTTAGGTTTAGGGCTAGAACTAGGTTTAGGGCTAGGGTTAGGGCTAGGGTTAGGGTTAAGGTTAGGGTTAGGGCTAGGGTTAGGTCTAAGGCTAGGGCTAGTTCTAGGGCTAGGATTAGGGTTAGGGCTAGGGTTAGGTTAGTGCCAGGGTTAGGGTTAGGGCTACGGTTAGGGTTAGGTGTAGGGCTAAGGCTAGCGCTAGTGCTAGGGCTAGGGCAAGGGTTAGGGTTAGGGTTAGGGATAGCGCTAGGGCTAGGGCTAGGTTTAGGGTTAGGGTTAGGGTTAGGGCTAGGGCTAGGGCTAGGGCTACGGCTACGGTTAGGGTTAGGTTTAGGGCTAAGGCTAGGGCTAGGTTTAGGGTTAGGGATAGGGGTAGGGTTAGGGTTAGCTTTAGGGCTAAGGCTAGCGCTAGGGCTAGGGCTAGGGCTAGGGTTAGGGTTAGGGTTAGGGTTTGGGCTAGGGCTAGGGCTAGGGTTAGGGTTATGGATAGGGTTAGCGCTAGGGCTAGGGCTAGGGCTAGGGCTAGGGCTAGGGCTAGGGTTGGGTTTAGGGTTAGGTCTAGGGCTAGGGTTAGGGGTAGTGCTAGGGCTAGGGCTAGGGTTAGGGCTAGGGATAGGGTTAGGGTTAGGTTTAGGTCTAGGTCTAGGGCTAGGGCTAGGGTTAGCGTTAGGGTTAGGGCTAGGGCTAAGGTTAGGGCTAGGGTTATGGCTAGGTCTACACCTAGGGCTAGAGATAGGGTTAGGGTTAGGGTTAGGGTTAGAGCTAGGGCTAGGGTTATGGTTAGGGCTAGGGCTAGAGTTAGGGTTAGGGTTAGGGTTAGGGTTAGAGCTAGGGCTAGGTTTATGGTTAGGGCTAGGGCTAGGTTTAGGGTTAGGGTTAGGGTTAGGGCTAGGGCTAGGTCTAGGGCTAGGGCTAGGGCTAGGTCTATGGGTAGGGTTAGGGTTAGGGTTAGAGTTAGGGGTAGGTCTAGGGCTAGGGTTAAGGTTAGGGTTAGTTTTAGGGCTAGTGCTAGGGCTAGGGCTAGGGTTAGGGTTAGGGTTAGGGTTAGAGTTAGGACTATGGCTATGGCTAGGGCTAGGGCTAGTGCTAGGGCTAGTGTTAGGGTTAGGGTTAGGGCAAGGGTTAGGGCTAGGGCTAGTGCTAGGGCTTGGGCTAGGTTTGGGTTTAGGGTTAGGTCTAGGGCTAGGGCTAGTGGTAGTTCTAGGGCTAGGGCTAAGGTTAGGGCTAGGGCTAGGGCTAGGGTTAGGGTTAGGTTTAGGTCTAGGTCTAGGGCTTGGGCTAGGTTTAGGGTTAGTGTTAGGGTTAGGGCTAGGGCTAGGGTTTGGGCTAGGCCTAGGGCTAGGTCTACGCCTAGGGCTAGATTTAGGGTTAGGGTTAGGGTTAGGGTTAGGCTAGGGCTAGGGTTATGGTTAGGGCTAGGGCTAGGTTTAGGGTTAGGGATAGGGTTAGGGCTAGGGCTAGGTCTAGGGTTAGGGCTAGGGCTAGGTCTATGGGTAGGGTTAAGGTTAGGGTTAGAGTTAGTGGTTGGTCTAGGGCTAGGGTTAGAGTTAGGGTTAGTTTTAGGGCTAGGGCTAGGGCTGGTGCTAGGGTTAGTGTTAGGATTAGGGTTAGGGTTAGAGTTAGGGCTAGGGCTAGGGCTAGGGTTAGGGCTAGGGCTAGGGCTAGGGCTAGGGCTAGGGCTAGGGCTAGTGTTAGGTTAAGGGCTAGGGCTAGGGCTAGTGTTAGGGTTAGGGTTAGGGTTAGGGCTAGGGCTAGGGCTAGAACTAGGGCTAGGGTTGGGGTTAGGGTTAGGTCTAGGGCTAGGGCTAGGGCTAGTGCTAGGGCTAGGGCTAGGGTTAGGTCTAAGGCTAGGGCTAGGTCTAGTGCTAGGGCTAGGGCTAGGTTTAGGGCTAGGGCTAGGGCTAGGGTTAAGGTTAGGGTTAGGTCTAGGGCTAGGGTTAGGGCTACGGCTAGGGTTAGGGTTAGGGTTCGGGATAGGGCTAGGGCTAGGGCTAGGGCTAGGGTTAGGTTTAGGTTTAGGGCTAGGGGTAGGGCTAGGGCTAGGGTTAGGGTTAGGGTTAGGGTTAGAGTTAGGGCTAGGGCTAGGGCTAGGGCTAGGTTTAGGGTCAGGTCTAGGACTAGGGCTAGGGCTAGGCTTAGGTTTAGGGCTAGGGCTAGGGCTAGGGCTAGCGTTAGGGTTAGGGTTAGGGTTAGGGCTAGGGCTAGGGCTAGGGCTAGGGTTGGGTTTAGGGTTAGGGCTAGGGCTAGGGCTAGGGCTAGGGCTAGTGTAGGGCTAGGGCTAGGGTTAGGGCTAGGGCTAGGGCTAGGGTTAAGGTTAGGGTTAGGTCTAGGGGTAGGGCTAGGGCTAGGGCTAGGGCTAGGGCTAGGGTTAGGATTAGGGCTAGGGCTAGGGTTAGGGCTAGGGCTAGGGCTAAGTCTAGGGCTAGGCCTAGGGCTAGGGCTAGGGTTAGGGTTAGGGTTAGGGTTAGGGTTAGGGGTAGGTCTAGGACCAGGGTTAGGGTTAGGGTTAGGTGTATTGCTAGGGCTAGGGCTAGGCCTAGGGCTAGGTTTAGGGCTAGGGTTAGGGTTAGGGTTAGGGTTAGGGTTAGGGGTAGGTCTAGGGCCAGGTTTAGGGTCAGGGTTAGGTGTAGGGCTAGGGCTAGGCCTAGGGCTAGGGCTAGGTTTAGGGCTAGGGTTAGGGTTAGGGCTAGGGCTAGGGCTTGTGCTAGGGCTAGGCCTAGGGCTAGGGTTAGGGTTAGGGTTAGGGTTAGGGCTAGGGCTAGGTCTAGGGCTAGGGCTAGGGTTAGGGTTAGGTTTAGGGTTATTGCTAGGGCTAGCGATAGTGTTAGTCCTAGGGCTAGGGCTAGGGTTAGGGCTAAGGCTAGGGCTAGGTCTAGGGTTAGGGTTAGGGCTAGGGCTAGGGCTAGGGCTAGGGCTAGGGCTAGGGTTAGGTTTAGGGCTAGGGCTAGGGTTAGGGCTAGGGCTAGGTCTAGGGCTAGGGCTAGGGCTAGGTTTAGGGCTAGGGCTAGGGCTAGGGTTAGTGCTAGGGCTAGGGCTAGGGCTAGGCCTAGGGCTATGGTTAGGGTTAGGGTTAGGGCTAGGGTTAGGGTTAGGGCTAGGGCTTGGGTTAGGTTTAGGGCTAGAGCTAGGTTTAGGGCTAGGGCTAGGGCTAGGGTTAGGGTTAGGATTAGGGTTAGGGCTAGGGTTAGGTCTAAGGCTAGGGCTAGTTCTAGGGCTAGGATTAGGGTTAGGGCTAGGGTTAGGTTAATGCCAGGGTTAGGGTTAGGGCTACGGTTAGGGTTAGGTTTAGGGCTAAGGCTAGCGCTAGTGCTAGGGCTAGGGCAAGGGTTAGGGTTAGGGTTAGGGATAGCGCTAGGGCTAGGGCTAGGGTTAGGGTTAGGTTTAGGGTTAGGGCTAGGGCTAGGGCTAGGGCTACGGCTACGGTTAGGGTTAGGTTTAGGGCTAAGGCTAGGGCTAGGTTTAGGGTTAGGGATAGGGGTAGGGTTAGGGTTAGCTTTAGGGCTAAGGCTAGCGCTAGGGCTAGGACTAGGGCTAGGGTTAGG
>OX463233.1:80327533-80331675 GCA_949820135.1 Sylvilagus floridanus
GGGTTAGGGCTAGGGCTAGGGCTAGGGTTAAGGTTAGGGTTAGGTCTGTGTCTAGGGCTAGGGCTAGGGCTAGAGCTAGGGTTAGGGTTAGGGTTAGGGCTAGGGCTAGGGTTAGGCCTAGGGCTAGGGCTAAGTCTAGGGCTAGGCCTAGGGCTAGGGCTAGGGTTAGGGTTAGGTTTAGGGTTAGGTTTAGGGGTAGGTCTAGGGCCAGGGTTAGGGTTAGGGTTAGTTGTAGGGCTAGGGCTAGGGCTCAGCCTAGGGCTAGGGCTAGGTTTAAGGCTAGGGTTAGGGTTAGGGCTAGGGCTAGGACTAGGGTTCGTTTTAGGGTTAAGGCTAGGGTTAGGATTAGGGTTAGGGCTAAGGCTAGCACTAGGGCTAGGGCTAGGGCTAGGGTTAGGGCTAGGGTTAGGGTTAGGTTTAGGTCTAGGGCTAGGGCTAGGGGTCTGGCTAGGGTTAGGGTTAGGGTTAGGGCTAGGGCTAGGGTTAGGGCTAGGGCTAGGGCTAGGGCTATGCCTTGGGCTAGGGTTAGGGTCAGGGTTATGGTTAGGGTTAGGGTTAAGGTTATGGCTTGGGCTAGGGTTATGTTTAGGGCTAGGGCAAGGTTCAGGGTTAGGGTTAGGGTTAGGGCTAGGGCTAGGTCTAGGGTTAGGGCTAGGGCAAGAGCTAGGGTTTACGTTAGGGTTAATTCTAGGGCTAGGGCTAGGGCTAGGGCAAGGGCTAGGGTTAGGGTTAGGGCTAGGTCTAGGGTTAGGGCTAGGGCTAGGGCTAGGTCTAGGGCTAGGGCTAGGGCTAGGGCTAGGGTTAGGGTTAGGGTTAGGGCTAGGGTTAGGTTTAGGTTTAGGGCTAAGGCTAGCGCTAGGGCAAGGGCTAGGGCTAGGGTTATGGTTAGGGTTAGGGATAGGGCTAGGGCTAGGGCTAGGGTTAGGTCTAAGGCTAGCGCTAGGGCTAGTGCTAGGGCTAGGGCTAGGGTTAGGGTTAGGGTTAGGGTTAGAGTTAGGGCTATGGCTAGGGCTACGGCCAGGGTTAGGATTAGGGCTAGGGCTAGGGCTAGGTCTAGGGCTAGGGTTAGGGTTAGGGCTAGGGCTAGGGCTAGGGCTTGCGTTAGGTTTAGGGTTAGGGCAAGGGCTATGGCTATGGCTAGGGCTAGCGTTGGGTTTAGGGTTAGGTCTAGGGCTAGGGCTAGTGCTAGGGCTAGGGCTAGGGTTAGGTCTATGGTTAGGGCTAGGACTGGTGCTAGGGCTAGGTCTAGGTTTAGGGCTAAGGCTAGGGTTAAGGTTAGGGTTAGGTCTAGTGCTAGGGTTAGGGCTAGGACTAGGGTTAGGGCTAGGGCTCGGGCTAGGGCTAGGTCTAGGGCTTGGCCTAGGTCTAGGGTTATTGTTAGGGTTAGGGTTAGGGTTTGCTAGGGCTAGGGCTAGGACTAGGGATAGGGTTAGGGTTAGGGTTAGGGTTAGGGGTAGGTCTAGGGCTAGGGTTAGGGTTAGGGTTAGGTGTAGGGCTAGGGCTAGGGCTAGGCCTAGGGCTAGGGCTAGGTTTAGGGCTAGGGTTAGGGTTAGGGCTAGGGCTAGGGCTAGGGTTAGCTCTAGGGCTAGGCCTAGGGCTAGGGCTAGGGTTAGGTTTAGGGTTACGGCTAGGGCTAGCGTTAGGGTTAGGGCTAGGGCTAGGTTTAGGGTTAGGGTTAGTGTGAGGGCTAGGGCTAGGGCTACGGCTAGATTTGGGGTTAGGGTTAGGGTTAGGGCTAGGGCTAGCGCTAGGGCTAGGGCTAGGGTTAGGTTTAGGGTTAGGGCTAGGGCTAGGGCTAGTGTTAGTCCTAGGGCTAGGGCTAGGGTTAGGGCTAAGGCTAGGGCTAGGTCTAGGGTTAGGGTTAGGGCTAGGGCTAGGGCTAGGACTAGGGCTAGGTTTAGGGTTAGGGTTAGGGTTAGGGCTAGGGCTAGGGTTAGGGCTAGGGCTAGGGCTAGGGCTAACCCTAGGGCTAGGGATAGGGTTAGGGTTAGGGCTAGGGCTAGGTCTAGGGCCAGGGCTAGGGCTAGGTTTACCGTTAGGGTTAGGGTTAGGGCTAGGGCTAGGGTTAGTTTTAGGGCTAGGGCTATGTTTAGGGCTCGGGCTAGGGTTAGGGTTAGGGTTAGGTCTAGGGCTAGGGCCAGGGCTAGGACTAGGGTTATGGTTAGGGTTAGGGTTAGGGTTAGGGTTAGGGTTAGGGTTAGGGTTAGGGCTAGGGCTAGGGTTATGGTTAGGGTTAGGGCTAGGGCTAGGGTTAGGGTTAGGATTAGCGTTAGGGCTAGGGCTAGGGTTAGGGTTAGGGCTAGGGCAAGCATTAGTGATAGGGTTAGGTTTAGGGTTAGAGTTAGGGCTAGGGTTAGGGTTAGGGTTAGGGCTAGGGCTTGGGCTAGGCCTAGGGCTAGAGCTAGGTTTAGGGTTAGGGTTAGGGTTAGGGCTAGGGCTAGGGCTATGCCTAGGGCTAGGGTTAGGGTTAGGGTTAGGATTAGGGCTAGGGCTAGTGTTAGGGCTAGGTCTAGGGCTAGGGCTAGGCCTAGGGCTAGGGTTAGGTTTAGGGTTACGGCTAGGGCTAGCGTTAGGGTTAGGGCTAGGGCTAGGTTTAGGGTTAGGGTTAGTGTGAGGGCTAGGGCTAGGGCTACGGCTAGGTTTAGGGCTAGGGTTAGGGTTAGGGTTACGGTTAGGGCTAGTGTTAGGGTTAAGTCTAGGGCTATGTTTAGGGCTAGGGCTAGGGTTATGGTTATGGTTAGGGCTAGGGCTGGGGCTAGGGCCAGGGCTAGGGCTAGAGCTAGGGCTATGGTTAGGGTTAGGGTAGGGTTAGGGCTAGGACTAGGGCTAGGCTTAGGGCTAGGGCTAGGTTTTGGGCTAGGGCTAGGGCTAGGGCTAGGGCTAGGGCTAGGTTTACCGTTAGGGTTAGGGTCAGGGCTAGGGCTAGGGTTAGTGTTAGGGCTAGGGCTAGGTTTAGGGCTAGGGCTAGGGTTAGGGTTAGGGTTCGGGTTAGGGCTAGGGCTAGGGCTAGAGCTAGGGCTAGGGTTAGGGTTAGGGTTAGGTCTAGGGCTAGGGCTAGGGTTAGGGTTAGGTTTAGGGCTATGGTTAGGGTTAAGGTTAGGGCTAAGGCTAGCGCTAGGGCTAGAACTAGGGCTAGGGTTAGGGTTAGGGTTAGGGCTAGGGCTAGGGCTAGGGCTAGGGCTAGGGTTAGGGTTAGGGCTAGGGTTAGGGCTAGGGCTAGGGCTATGTCTAGGGCTTGGCCTAGGGCTAGTGTTATTGTTAGGGTTAGGGTTAGGGTTTGCTAGGGCTAGGGCTAGGACTAGGGATAGGGTTAGGGTTAGGGTTAGGGTTAGGGGTAGGTCTAGGGCTAGGGTTAGGGTTAGGGTTAGGTGTAGGACTAGGGCTAGGGTTAGGGCTAGGGCTAGGGCAAGGGTTAGGTCTAGGACTAGGTTTAGGGCTAGGGTTAGGGTTAGGGCTAGGGCTAGGGCTAGGGTTATGTCTAGGGCTAGGCCTAGGGCTAGGGTTAGGGTTAGTGTTAGGGTTAGGGCTAGGGCTAGCGCTAGGGCTAGGGCTAGGGTTAGGTCTAGGGCTAGGCCTAGGGCTAGGGTTAGGGTTAGTGTTAGGGTTAGGGCTAGGGCTAGCGCTAGCGCTAGGGCTAGGGTTAGGTTTAGGGTTAGGGCTAGGGCTAGGGCTAGTGTTAGTCCTAGGGCTAGGGCTAGGGTTAGGGCTAAGGCTAGGGCTAGGTCTAGGCTTAGGGTTAGGGCTGGGGCTAGGGCTAGGTCTAGGGCCAGGGCTAGGGCTAGGTTTACCGTTAGGGTTAGGTTTAGGGCTAGGGCTAGGGTTAGTTTTAGGGCTAGGTCTATGTTTAGGGCTCGGGCTAGGGTTAGGGTTAGGGTTAGGTCTAGGGTTAGGTCCAGGGCTAGGACTAGGGTTATGGTTAGGGTTAGGGTTAGGGTTAGGGTTAGGGTTAGGGCTAGGACTAGGGCTATTGATAGGGCTAGGGCTAGGGTTATGGTTAGGGTTAGGTTTAGGGCAAGGGCTAGGGCTAGGTCTAGGTCTACGGTTAGGATTACGGCTAGGGCTAAGGTTAGTGTTAGGGTTAGGTTTAGGGCTAGGGTTAGGGTTAGGGCTAGGGCTATGGCTAGGGCTAGGTCTAGGCCTAG